>OX359266.1:20784097-20794097 GCA_947179155.2 Hedera helix | reverse complement strand
GCGTTGAAGATTCCATCATTACTTCATGACTTCATGATACCGCATATCTTGACAGTACGTTGAGGATTTCGTCCTTTTCATCACCACACTATGGCTTAAATGGCATGTGATGATTTCATAAATACATTTTGATATTTTTAAATCGATTTGTCAAGCCGAAACAATTAGCATAGACTCTTTTTTAAACGTTTTAAAATACTGAAAATTATTTTAGGTTTTATTATATCATCACAGATAACAATGGACTTCTCCACCTCTCCTGTTACTACGACTTAATAATAAAACAAGAAAATTCATTTGTCTTTTCAAAAGCACAAAAGTGTGAATTTGGCACGATTTTAAGAATTTCAAAGTCTAGCATAGCTAGAAGATTTGGAATATCCTAAAATCTCAAAACACCTCAAATTTTTCCTCCACATTCTCTTCCAACTTAATAACTACAGTTAGTATAAGTCTAATCTTGCTAATTAACTCTACTCATACTCACTGTTCATCAAACTTACCACACATTAAGAGTTCAAGAACTTGCCACAATTATATGGGTTAAGGAACTTATCCTAATCATACCAAACTTGTCCATTCGCTGAGGGGTTCCACCATACGATTATGAGTCACGAACTTACCATAAGTATGAGTTTTAAGAACACGCATCTATCTTAACATCATCTACCTATCCATTATATACATGAGAAAAGAATCACCTTCTCAACATACATATAACGAATAGCGGAACACCAGGTTTAAATCGATTATCACTATAGGAAGCTAAGTGGTTGTCAAACCAAACACAATCTCCTGCCCATACAAGAAATTGGTCAACTCGGCCACTAATCAATATAGGAAGTTAAGCGGTCGTTAAACCAAGAACAAGTCCCCTGTCCATAAAAGGAATGTTCAACTCCACCACTATATTAATATAGGAAGCAAAGTGGCTCTAAAACCAAGCATAAATTCCCCGCCCATACAAGGAATCGTATAACTCAGCCACTAATATGAGTTCTCAACTAAAAACCTACAACCTCTAATTTTTTCTTAACTGAATACGAATTCTCTCAATCCATATTTTGGCACATATGACTCATTACAAGTTCATCTCTATAGACCATATCATGACCTTATTCACATTTCCTTTCTGCTTCTTAAAATCTTATTATAAGATATCTTCTAATATTTCTTCAAATTAAGTACCACATGGCCTTTTTCATTTCTCTTACATCTCCTCAAATCCACCTTTGGATAATCCTCAATATTTCATGTCATATGAATTTTTGAAATTCATCTTTATTATTTAAACTCTACTTGAGTTTATTCCTTTACCATTTTACTTATCTTCTATTACGGTTATAGCCTAAGGTACTCTTACCTAAGGTTTTTAACCTAGCAACTCTGATACCAACTTGTGACGACCCCGAATTCAGGTCCATAGAACCTCGAATTCGGTTAGCTATTGTACAACCTTCTTCTTATCGTTCATGACTTACAACAATATTATAATCGCTATATAATCATTTATTTAAAACTTTACAACATCTATTTCTATTCCAAAATTGCAATCTTTACAAATTTCAAGTATGTCTCAATATCATACATGATACGACATTCTATTACAATCAATTAGAGTATTTAAACACTCATAATAAACATTAACCATTTCGTTAATTATATACAATCAGTTTACCTGTCCCATTCGGACTCATAATTACTATAATCGTATAGACTTTCGGTTAAAGTAATACGCATTCTTGATCCTTGATTCTTTAATGAAATCTTCGGATATCTCGTACTTATCTAAAAGTGTTGATTTTATAGCAAGATTGAGCACGACGGCTTAGCAAGTCTAACAGTTTACACATAACACATTACATGGTTCACATGTTATACATATTCTGCATTCTATTCCTACATCATGCATTTCATGCTTTTCATTTCATGAATACTTTATACTTTTTATGCATCACATATAATAAACAAATAGTCTCAAGCAATTCATGTTTCATAGTCTGTACATACTTCACATATAATCATACTCCATGCTTTTCATATATCACAAATATCATCAATATATTTTTATATCAATAATTTAATATAACATTGTTGCATAGCAATACACATAGGAGCAAATTTTGAAAAACTTGTATGGTTCGCTTCTACCGTTTATACTTATTTTGCGCCTTTCGTTCAACCTACAATTTATATATGAAATTGACATCATCATTAGTTACAATAACTATTACTTAGCCTTTATACAAGACTCTAACTTCAAATTATTAACTCTTAAGATGTCCGACAAACGAATCCTTAAGTTCCGGACAAAAACCTTAGCCCAAATACAGTTCGGACATATCGGGTACGCTTAACCAACTTACGCCTTCACTACACGTTCTTCATACGACCCACTTTTAAAAGTTTTCTAAATTAGTCACAAATAGACTATTTACATCGGTTTAATTCGATTAACTTTCTTCTTTTACATAACTTAATAATTTGGACATTTAATAATGTACTAAATACCTCAAAATATTATCTACATTTGATAATATATAACTACATTCAAATATTAATAACCATTTAATAATATTTTACTCACTTATTAATATTATTAACCATTTAATAATATTTTAATCTCTTACAAATATTATTAACTATTTAATAATATTTTAATCACTTATTAATATTATTAAGTATTTAATAATATTTTAATCACTTATTAATATTATGCATTTAATAATATTTTAATCTGTTATTAATATTATCAATATTTTAATAATATTTTAATCACTTATTAATATTATTAACCATTTAATAATATTTTAATCTCTTACTAATATTATTAGTACTATTTTAATCTCTTATTAATGTTATTAACCTTTTCATAATATTTTAATCACTTATTAATATTATTAGCTATTTTATAATATTTTAATCACTTACTGATATTATTCACCATTTGATAATATTTTAATCACTTATTAATATTATTAAGCATTTAATAATATTTTAATACTCTTCAAACAATACTAATAGTTAACTTTTTAATTGTGTTAACCTTAGCCTTTATTTTAAAAATTTTAGTTATCAATTAGTCACTAATAGGTTCTATATATATATTGGTTTATTATTCAAACACATTAATTTTATACTTGTTTCAACTTAAATTTTCACAAAAATCTCGACCCGAACTGACCCAACCCGACCTGAACCGACCCGACCCGACCCGACCCGACCCGACTCGAACAGCTAAAACAGGTCCTAGGCAATGTGTTTGACCGTTGCGACAGTAGTTTCCACCGCTGCAGTGGTGGTACAAAAATCAAAAACCTTAATTTGGAAAATGTCCGACCTTTTTTTCACTAAAAATGTCATAACTTCTTCATTTTAAAATATTTTAGGGTAATTCTTGAGTCCATTCTCACCAAAATTCTCCCCTCTACAATTTCTTTTTAGATCACGAATCAAAATTCCTAACGAAAGTAGCCATAAAATCACTTGCAATGAAAGATTTAAAAACTCTAAGGTTTCAAAACGACCTATTTTGCGGTAAAAGTCATAACTTCTTTATTTTTCCATATTTTTGAAAGCTTCAAGTTGGGTTTCCTTTAAAACTCATATATGTAACTTTTTAGCCATAAAAATCTATTTTCTAACTTGTACATTTCAAACTACAGCATTAAATAGCACAAGCTTAACTAGGATTTTACCGGTAAAGTTCAATATAGGCTTTTCTTCCATTTATTTGCATATCACACATACCAAAATATGTTTTAAACATATCAAATCATGAATCAACCAATATATCATAGTTTTAAACTTCTAGACCATCAAAATAACTTTTGATCGGTTAAAAATAGTTTTGACAATATAAAACATATATATATACAACAAATATGAACTAAAGAAGGAGATAGAGCATTTTTGAACCTTATACTCTTTGATGCTCTTCTTCTCTTGGCTAGGAACTTCACTAGGGACTCCACCTTGACTATTATCTAGCAATCTTCATAATGGATTCTCACTTTATAAGAGTTCTCTGTATTTTTCTCTAGAATGCTCTCTCTTTTCTCTCTATTTTGCTCTAGCAAAAGACCAACCAATATAAAGCATTGGTGGAGCACTCTATTTATAGGACTTGGGTAATCCTTCATTAATCTTCCTAATCAACTAGTGTCGGTCAATTTAGAGGCTAATTAGGATTACTATTTGATGGATTGACATGAAGAATGACTAGGTAATTGTCTAGGGTGGTTGAACCACCAAACCTTTGTGTACAAAAGAAACAACAATGAGCAATCAAGCCACCCTATGTGGGGCCCTAGAGTAGCTGGCCAAATGGCCATTCTTGGCTCAATTTTTTCGCTTTAATGTTTATTGTTTATATATGCACACACACACACACACACACACACACACACACACACACACACACATATATATATAAACCAACATTTTGACTTCCTATTGAGATCCACTTTGGACTTAGGAATTAAATAAGTCGGGCTCCTTCATTTAATTTGTTTGAGCTCAATTTATTTATTCCATTGGGCTACTACATTTATCCATTTAAGTCATCAACACTTGAGCTCCCAACAATTAAATCAATCGGGGTAACTATGTCACTTGAAATAAACAAGTATTGGATAGTTTAAATTAATTTGGACTCATCATTTATTATATATATGGTTCACTAATTAAATCATATAAGGCTACTACATTGAGCTTATAAAATAAACACATTAGTTTAATTACATAATTTAATTAGACTTACTATTTATAAGTTTATTGGATTACTTAATATATCTTAATATATCTTGGGTTTATTTTATTAACATTCTAACGCTCATACATACTAATACCTCAATTTGATACCATAAATTTTCAAACAGTGTGTGCCACCGCTGCGACAGTAGTTCTGATTTTCAAATTCCAGGGAGTTTCACCGCGGTGGCGGTGAAATCTACCGCTGCGGCGGTAGTGCTGATTTTTTTAAAAATCCTAATACATATTAATATAAGTACTTCGACTTGATTAAATTTAATTAACTTCCTCTTATCATCAACTTCGGTTTATAATATAGTTACCCAAACACATACAATTATTCTCGCATTGAGATATCTTTAATAAGTTATTTATTTCTTCATTCTCATTAATTATACAAGTAATTCACTTATTCACTATTAGTAATTAAATTACTTGGACTCTTCATAAGGTTAAATCCTTAAATTTATTTGGGCCTCTTTATTATTACCAATAAGACTTACAATAACTAAAATATTGGGTTTGTTTTAAATTCATTAATAGACTCTATACAATACTTGATAGTTAAGTTAATTACTTAATTAATTAACTTCTTAATATTATCATTATAGGCAATATTCTAACTTCTCTACTGGCTAATCATAACTTTAATTCATGACTCATATAATTAACTTAATTAATCAAGGTATATGATAACTCATATATTACGAACTATCAAAATTATTTATATAATATAAATCTTTGTGGTGTAAAATAATAATTTCAAAAAAAATTTGAAATAATATTTCAAAATAAATCCTCTCAAAGAAAAGTCTTGTAAAGAAAAATTTGTAAATACCGTGCGAAATAGGTATTTGTATAATTACTACTCTTTAATAAAATACTTACTTGAAAAACTTCTGCACTCCCTTTTAGTTTACAAACACTCAAGATAACCTTACTATTCTCAGAGAAAACTCACAAAATACTTGTAGAAAAATTTTATGTTTTAGGTGTGATTTTTCTATTCAGATGAGCAAGTTATTTATAGGAGAAAATAAGATACTATGCGCGGTAGGTGGCTGGCGTGCTGCACGTCAGCCTGAGAATTCAAGGCAACAGCCTGACTGCTTTTTCCTTCACCAACTCCAGCAACCATTTCCATGCCCATTTCTCTTGTGACCCCCACAAAGGGCCCACGTGTTTACTATTTAAAAAAAAAATCTTTATTTTTCTTCCTGTGGGTCCTACATATATAATAAAATAATGCTACAATAATAATTCAACAATAATGTAAGAAACACGTTACAGATCATTATTTATTTAATAATATAAATTACTATATATTTGCTACTGCGACAATTATTATGTATTTGATACTGTGACAATTATGTGGTTCCATAATTTTAAAATATAGTGCAATAACAATTATTGATTCAATGATATAAAATACAGTGTAATGACAATTATTGAATCAATAATGCAAAATACTGTGTAACAACAATTATTGATGAATACTGTGCAATGACAATGTTATCAGATCAATAATATAAGGCACTGTGCAATACCGTGTACTACTGTAGAATACCGTGTGCTATGGTAAAATACCATGAAATACCGTATGCTACTATTCTTTTATCACCGGGTATTCTAATAGTTAAAAGTGATAACATAATTGACTATTTTTATTTAAAAATGTTACTTCTATTGTTTTTTATATCCGACAAATATTCTGTTGTGGGGTCCACCAATGATTAGTTATTTCAATGTCGTCGTACGACCCGAATATTCTCCGACAAGACGAATATTCCCCGACAAGACGAATATTCCCCGACAAAATGAATATTGTCCGACAAAATAAAATTTGCACATAACATCCTTAACTTTTAATTTTGTTAATTTAACCACTTACTGTTTCAGGAAAAATATATATGAAGAAAAATTAAATTTTGTATTTCATAAACGGAGTCTTATAGCCGCTTCTTAATGTCAATGCCTTTCTCATCACCCTCTTGAGCCTCTTTTATCTTGTCCAATAAAGTTGGTCTTGCCTCTATTGCAAACAGTTTCTCGTTTGCCTCCTTTGGATACTTGAGTTCTAACTCTAATCTTTTCATATCCTTGATTAATTCCTCATGTGTTGTTAACATCAACAACTTCTCCCTGTCCTTTCTACTCAGAGCATCAGCTACAACATTAGCTATACCGGGATGGTACAGAATCTCACAATCGTAGTCATTGATCAATTTCAACCATCGTCTCTGCCTCATATTCAGCTCCCTTTGAGCGAAGATATACTTCAGACTTTTGTGGTGTGTGTATATCTCGCACTTCTCTCTATACAAATAGTGCCTCCAGATCTTCAGAGCAAACACTACTGCTGTCAATTCCAAATCGTGAGTTGGATATCCCTTCTCATAATCCTTTAACTGGCGTGATGCATACGCGATGACCTTACCATGCTGCATCAGTACACAACCAAGACCTTTGAGTGACGCATCAATATAAACCATGAATCCCCCTATATCATCAGGCAATGATAACACAGGTGCTTCACTAAGCCTCTTTTTCAATTCCCTGAAGCTTTCTTCACACTTCTCCGTCCATACAAACTTTACTATCTTCCTTGTCAGATTGGTCAACGACGACACTAGCTTTGAAAAGTCTTTGATGAATATCCGATAGTATCCCGCTAATCCCAAGAAACTTTTGATCTCTGTTAGAGTCTTCAGTTTCTCCCATTTGATAACTGACTCCACATTTGCAGGATCCACTGAAACACCCTCCTTGTCGATGACGTGTCCCAAAAACTATACCATTTCAACCAAAACTCGCCCTTGGAGAACTTGGCATATAGTTGTTACCTCCTCAAATGTTCCATGTGGTCTTCCCCCGTCTTTGAATACACCAGTATATCATCGATAAACATAATAATAAACTTATCCAAGTACTGCTTGAATACCTGTTCATCATGTCCATAAATGTTGTTGGCGTGTTCGTCAGTCCAAAAGACATCAACAGGAACTCTAAGTGACTGTATCGAGTCCTGAAGGTTGTCTTTGGTACGTCTCCCAGTCTCACATTGGTGTATCAATTCAAGGGCGAGAATACTGAGTTAAAGGAAAAGGTGGCAGAGTTGGAGGAACAGGTTCAGGAGTATGTATACTTCGTAGAGTATATTGGGACACTGGCCCATGAGTTAGTTGATCAGGATACTGAACTACATGCTACGTTAGCAAAGTAGACATATGTACATAGATGTTGTTAAACCCAACTTTTGTGGTAATAGAGGGTTAGTATGTTTGTAAATCTCAACTCTAGGAGTTAGCGGGATATGTTTAGTTTTAAATTCCACTTTTTTTAGGCATGCAGGGATAGTAACATTTATAGCAGTATGGTAGTGGTGTAAAGTGCTAATGCACTATGATTTGGCATATGAATATAAATGCACTTATGTTTATGATTACATGTTTTAGATGATTAAAATGTTTACAATTAAATGTTAAATGCTTTAGAGAATGATATGGGTTAATATAGTGAAATAAAAATGAAAGACAAAAATAATAATTTAAATCTTGTAAATAGAAAATGCTGCCACGTAGAAGAAATCTGTAACGGCCCAGGAATCCCCTCACTGCCACGGGCAACCCCCGGTTGTTAACGAACATCCTTCTCCTTATTATACGCAATCATTAAATAAAATCATGTTATTGAAAACTCAGTAAATTTAAATTTTTATAACATTTACTTAAACTTTGTCTCAGAATCACAATCTTTACATTTATCTTACAAACTCAGATCATTTATAGCATGACCTAGTCTATTACAATCCTTGTCAGTATACAAACACTCACACTTTAACAATAAATATTTAGTCTACTTACAGACATCTCTAATCTAAACGAATTCACAAGTATTAGCACTCGCTTTAATAAACAACTGTCTTTCACTACTATTACAATGCCTTAACTCAAGAATAATACCAATTTGTAATTATTCCAACATGTTACATCAAAAGATTTAAACAGTTCTAACAACAAGGTTTTATAGCAATTATAATTTCAATCATTTCCTTTGCGTTTACTGGGATCTTCAAATTTCTCGCACTTTGCTGAAAATGTTTGATTAAAGCAAGAGTGAGCATGACAGCTCAGCAAGTCTAACAGTTATCACATAACATATAGTTCACATTTAAGTCATACTTCATGCTTCGCATTTAATATATTCATCATACTGCTCATGATTTGCATCTATCTAATTGTTTCATGCATACAACGCATATCGATATTTCTAAATTACATAAATCATATAACACAGTTCAACTCATAGCATCAATTGTATATCAACTATTCACATCATATGACTATATCAAGGCATATTTAAAATCAATTAGCACATACAATAAGTGCACACATAACAGTTTATACATATAATAAATTTATAAGAGCATCACATAGTACTTAAAAACTTGCCTAAATTGCTTCGTCGCTTACGCCTACACAAATCGATTTACCTCATTTGAAAGACATCAAAAGCTTTGAAAAATATTTTCTACCATTAAAATTTAGTATAGAGCAAAGAAAACACCAAAACTAGGGTTTTAAAAGGTTTTATACCTTTAGCTCCTAATAGCTCTCCTTCTTTGCTTTTTCAAGGTAAGAAATGAAGTTGTTGGACATCCACACCACCACCTATGGCTGCCAAACACTTTCTCTATAAACCCTCTTGGTGTGCTTGTAACGATCCCAAATTCAAGTACCTTGAACCTTAGACTTGGTACGTCACGATACATCATCTTCATACATGTTCTATAACTAATGCGGAAAATATAAACATAAATTGTTTATTTTAGAGTATTCTACAACATTTTCCAAGGTTTCTAACCTTAACTTACATATATACCTTTAGATTCATAAAAAGGTTTGCATAATTAACTTACATCATATAACAAATTAGTTATCATGCATAACACTATAATCTTGTCTTTTGCTTCTGTCTCTGTCTCTCCTCGAACATTCTTATTAATCTGAAATTGGTTATCATGATATAACAAAGGTGAGCAATGACTTTGCTCAACAAGTTTAAGTACAATAAAGATATATCATGATTGAAAGAAAAAATAAGCTTTCGGATTTTTAACAATATAATAATTGTGAAAGAGTACGAATCATAATTTCAATAATTGAATGACTGAATCAATTAATATTGAGTGTCAATAGTGACCGTAAACAAATTTAACTGAACCTTAGGGTAATGAAGGTGATCAGCC